>JAKOOJ010000019.1:12269249-12274249 GCA_022577455.1 Arizona elegans | reverse complement strand
TCAAAAAGCGGAAGAATTCTATCTTAATGTTTTTAAACCTGGTGCAGCATCTCCACGTACTTCTTCGGTGTTAGCCACAGTGGAGGGTGAGAAAGACAAGGAATTTGAACAAAAACTTGAAGAGCAGAGGAAGCAGACGGAGAAGGAGGCAATGGAGACCCAAGGAGCAATAGGGTTTTTTTTAGATAAATCTTTGTTGGATTTTCCTTTAGAGGCTTTACCTGAACCACCTAAAAATACAAGAGAAGTGGCAATGGATCTTGACCTAATGTTGCACAGTGCTAAAGACCAGCGTATAACTCGAGCAGTTTACAAGCAATTTTTAGAGAAACAACAACACCAGAGCTCTAAGCTACCACAAGATAAACAGGGAGTCAATGGTGAAGCACAAAAATCCGAAGCCATGGGGGGAGCTAAGCCGAAGACTACTAGTTTGGAACAGCAACTTCAGCAAATGCTCTTATCGCTTCAAGAGACTACAGATGACAATTAAGTTTTTATCCTGGAATGTGAACGGATTGAATTCACCACAGAAAAGGAGGAAGATATTTCATTATTTGAGACAATTTAACAATGATGCTATTTGCTTGCAGGAAACTCATATTAGAATACAAGATCAAAAATATTTGATAAATTCTAGATTAGGAACACAGTTTATAGCTTCAAATTCGGAGAAAAAGAATAGTGTAGTGATTTATACAAATAAAAGACTGCTAACAAAAATTATAGAAGCAGATGATTGTGGAAGATATTTAGCAATAGAATTTTTTACAGATAATGGTCCAATTTTGGTGATTGGAATTTATGCTCCTAATCAGCAACAAGAAAATTTTTATAAATTATTGCATTCTAAAATATTACAATGAGACTATAGATCTATCTTACTTATGGGAGATTGGAATGGAGTAATAGATTCTAAAACAGATAAGAAGAGTCTGGCAAAATCATGTGTCAAACTACCACAGTCTTTTTTTTATATGAAAGAAGATCTGGAATTGAAAGATATTTGGAGAGTGCATAACCCAAAAGAACTGGATTTTACTTTTTTTTCAGATAGACACAGATCCTTCTCTAGGATTGATTTTATTTTACTTACAGTTGATTTACTCTCAAAAACAAAGAAAACAAAGATATTTCCGAGAACTTTATCAGACCACAGCCCGGTATGGATAGAAATAGAAATGGGAAAGAATGAGAGAAGATCTTGGAGAGTAAATGAAAATTTGTTTAGATATGAAAAAAATGTAAATGAACTTAAGAAACAAATGAAGGATTTTTTTGCAATGAACTTGAACAAAGGTACCCCTATTGAAATTGTTTGGGATGCGAGTAAGGCGTATATGCGGGGGGTACTGATTTATATGAATTCTAAACACAAATTAAATCGACAAAGAAAAAGATTAGAATTGGAAGGAGAGATAAAGAAAAAAGAGCAGTTGCTTATAAAAAATCCAACAGACAAAAAATTACAAGGAGTTATAAAACTTTTGAAAGATCAATTCCATATGCTTACAGCGGAACAAGCTGCAACTAATTTACAATTTGCGAAACACAATACATTTTGTAATGCCAATAAACCGGGCAGGTGGTTGGCCTACACATTGAGGAAACAGCAGAGTACTCGGGCTATTGGGAGTATTGAGTATAGAGGAAAGGAAGTATTTCAACAAAGACTAATTAAAGAAGCCTTTTTAGATTATTATACCAAACTATATGCTAAAGATGATATACAGAATGAACTTATAAATAAATACCTAGAAGAAAAGAGAGTTATAAAAATTTCTAATGATCAAAAGGAAAGAACGAGTTTACCAATAACAGCTGAGAAGATTATTGTTGCTATCAAACAACTGAAAACAGCTAAGGCTCCAGGAACGGATGGATTAACTGCGGTGTATTATAAAACTCTACAAGCAGGAATGATTGAACATCTTAAAGACTTATTTTGTAGCATACAACAAGGGGGAAAAATACACCCTTCATGGAAAGCAGCTTTTGTCTCGATACCGAAAGAGGAGGCAGGCTCTACAAAACTGGAAAATTTTAGACCAATATCTCTCCTGAATACGGATTATAAAATTTTTGCGAAGGTATTAGCCAACAGATTAATGCCAGTTATTCAAGAGGTGATTCATTATGATCAAGCATGATTTATAGAAGGCAGATATATGAAGGATAATGTGAGGCAAATTATAGATTTATTGGAATATCTTGAGAAGAATAAACAGATCTCTGCAGTGCTGGTGTTTTTGGATGCGGAGAAGGCCTTTGATCGAGTGAATTGGAACTTTCTATTAAAGACTCTAAAAAAGATGGATTTTGGGGACCAGTTTGTACAGGCAGTTGCAGCAATTTATCAAGAACAGACAGCACAAATTATTATTAATGGAAGTTTAACTACAAATTTTAGTATAGAAAAAGGTACAAGACAAGGTTGTCCGTTATCCCCGTTGTTGTTTATTGTAACTTTAGAAGTCTTGCTGAATACAATACGGGATTCGAACACTTTGAAGGGAATAGTGATAAGGCAAGAGGATTACAGAACAAGGGCATTTGCAGATGATCTGGTTGTTACCCTAACACAGCCGATGGAATCAATAATCCAGATGAATGACATTATAGAAGAATATGGTATGGTATCAGGATTTAGACTGAATCAGAAAAAAAACAAGATGATAGTTAAAAATATGACAGTTGATCAAAAGAAGGAGCTGGAAAGGAAGGAAGGCTTTGAAATAGTATCAAAGGTGAAATATCTAGGAGTTCAAGTTGCAGATTCAAATATAAAACTGTTTCAAAATAATTATGAGGTGTTGTGGCGAAAGGTACAAAAGGATATGGAAACCTGGAAAAAACTGCAGCTGTCTTTACTTGGAAGAATAGCAGCAGTTAAAATGAATGTTCTACCTAGATTTTTATTTTTGTTTCAAATGATTCCGGTGCTTAAAAGTGATAAATACTTGATGGAATGGCAAAAAGGAGTGAATAAGTTTGTTTGGAATGAGAAAAAGCCAAGAGTTAAATTGAAAATTATGCAAGATGTTCGTGAAAGGGGTGGTCTTAAACTTCCAAACCTGCGATTGTATTATGAAGCTGCAGCACTTACACAAGCAAGTGACTGGTTTGGAAGGACAAAGACTGGAATATTGAATATAGAAAGTCATGATCTTGAATTTGGTTGGCATGCATATTTATTTTACGAAAACAAGGTGGATAAAGTATTCAATAGTCATATACTTAGAAGCTCCTTGATGAGAGTATGGAAGAAGCACCGATTCAAATGGGATTATAAAATACCGTTGTGGTTGGATCTTGGTCATATCATACGGAATATAAATATAAAGTCACTCGGGGGGGTTTTATATAAAGAAGTACTTTTTAATGATGGGGGCAGATGGCAACTAAAGACATTGAACACACTGTTGGAAGAAGGGATTAATTTAACTTGGTTACAGTATAATCAACTTCAATTGAGATGGAGAGAAGATCAAAAAACCGGTTTAATGTTGCATGAAGAAGAACTGGTTAAACAGATAAAAGAGAAAGGCCCAATGCATATTAAGAGGGTTTATAATGTTTTGTTAGAAAGAGATTCAGAAAATGAATTGGTTAAAGATTGTATGATAAAATGGGCGCAAAATTTTGGAGAACCAGTGATGATGGAAACTTGGGAAAAAATATGGGTTCAGAATGTTAAATTCACACGGTCGCAGAATTTGAGGGAAAATTTTTATAAAATGTTTTATAGGTGGCATTTAGATCCTAAGAAATTGTCATGCATGTATCCTGATGTTCAACCGAAATGTTGGAGATGTGACTGTTTAGATGCTACATATTATCATATATGGTGGACATGCAAGAAAGCAAAGGCTTTTTGGATAAAAATTTGGTGGGTTATGCAAAATGTTTTGAAGAAAAAAATTCAATTTTCTCCTCAATTGTTTTTACTGGGTATAGTTAAGGGTTTTTCAGTGGGTGAAACAAAAATGATATTGTATATGGTGACAGCAGCTAGGTTATTGATTGGTCAATATTGGAAAAGGGATGTTATGCCTACAATTCAAGAATGGACTTTGAAGATGGCCAGTTTTGCAGAAATGGCGAAGATATCAGCATATTTAAAAGACCAGACTCAGGAGACTTATGCTTGGGAGTGGAAGAAATGGATAGATTACGTGCAGAATAAATAACAAACTAGGAAGTACCAGATAGCTTTTAGCTGAATGTTGTGTAGAAATGTATAGTTTATAGGGGGCAAAATAGATCATTGCCATGCAGAAATGTATAGTGCACAGGGGGGAGAATAGAGGGGTGGTAAAGTATGATATAATATATATAATGTGGACGGATTTCACCTTGGGGAAGTCATGGGGAGGGAGGGTCTGGGAGGGTTAGGGAGGGATGGTGGTGAAATGGGGGAAAAAATGATGTTTGTAAAACTTTTTCAATAAAAAAAAGATAGATAGATATATGATAGATAGATAGATATGGATGGATAGATGAATGAATGAAAGGTACATAAATAGATAGGTATGGATGATAGATAGATGATAGATAGCTGGATGAATGGATAGATAAATAGATGTGGATGAATAGATAGATAGATGATAGATAGATAGATAGATAGATAGATAGATAGATAGATAGATAGATAGAAAGATAGATAGATAGGGATGGATGGATGGACGGATGGATGGATAGATGGATGAATGATAGGTACATAAATAGATAGGTATGGATGATAGATGATAGATAGATAGATAGATAGATAGATAGATAGATAGATAGATAGATAGATAGATAGATATTAAGGATGGATAGATAGATGATGGATGGATGGATGGATAGATAGATGATAAGATAGATAGATAGATAGATAGATAGATAGATAGATTGATTGATTGATTGATAGATATATGATAGATAGATAGATATAGATGGATGAATGGATGGATAGATGGATGAATGAAAGGTACATAAATAGATAGGTATGGATGATA
>JAKOOJ010000019.1:12259249-12261749 GCA_022577455.1 Arizona elegans | reverse complement strand
TGGATGAATGATAGGTACATAAATAGATAGGTATGGATGATAGATAGATATAGATGATAGATAGATAGATATGATAAATAGATGGATGGATGGATGGATGGATAGATAGATAGATGATAGATGGATGGATTGATAGATGATAAGATAGATAGATTGATTGGTTGGTTGATAGATAGATATATGATAGCTAGATAGATATGGATGGATGGATAGATGGATAGATGGATGAATGAAAGGTACATAAATAGATAGGTTTGGATGATAGATAGATAGATGATAGATGGATGAATGGACAGATAAATAGATATGGATGAATAGATAGATAGATATATAGATAGATAGATAGATAGAGGATGGATGGATGGATAGATAGATAGATAGATAGATAGATAGATAGATAGATAGATATATTCATAGATGGCTGGCTGGCTGGCTGGCTAGATGGATGAATGATAGGTACATAAATAGATAGGTATGGATGATACAATGATAGATGATAGATGATAGAGAGAGAGAGAGATACATAGATATGGATGGATGGATGGATGGATAGATAGATAGATAGATTGATTGATTGATAGATATATGATAGATAGATAGATAGATATGGATGGATGGACGGATGGATAGATGGATGAATGAAAGGTACATAAATAGATAGGTATGGATGATAGATAGATAGATAGATAGATAGATAGATATATAGATAGATAGATAGATAATGGATGGATGGATAAATAGATATGGATGAATAGATAGATAGATAGATAGATAGATAGATAGATAGATAGATAGATAGATAAAGATCATAGATATATAGATGGATCATCGATCGATCGATCGATAGATATAGATGATAGATGAGAGATGATAGATAGATAGATATGGATGGATGAATGGATGGATAGATGGATGAATGAAAGGTACATAAATAGATAGGTATGGATGATAGATAGATGGATGGATGGATAGATAGATAGATAGATAGATACAGTAGATGAAGATGATAGATGGATCATCAATAGATAGATAGATAGATATAGATGATAGATAGATGATAGATGACAGATAGCTAGATAGATCGATGATAGATAGATGATAAATGGATGGGCGGGTGGGTGGGTGGGTAGGTAGATAGATAGATAGATAGATAGATAGATAGATAGATAGATAGATAGATAGATTGGATGGATGGATGGATAGATAGATGATAGATGGATGGATGGATAGATAGATAGATGATAAGATAGATAGATAGATAGATGGAGATGGATGGATGGACTGATGGATGTATAGATGGATGAATGATAGGTACATAAATAGATAGGTATGGATGATAGATGATAGATAGGTAGATAGATAGATAGATAGATAGATAGATAGATAGGATGGATAGATAGATGATAGATGGATAGATAGATAGATAGATTGATTGATTGATTGATATATGATAGATAGATAGATATGGATGGATGAATGGATGGATAGATGGATGAATGAAAGGTACATAAATAGATAGGTATGGATGATAGATAGATGGATGGATAGATAAATATATATGGATGAATAAAAAGATAGATAGATAGATAGATAGATAGATAGATAGATAGATAGATACAGTAGATGAAGATGATAGATGGATCATCAATAGATAGATAGATAGATATAGATGATAGATAGATGATAGATGACAGATGGATCGATAGATCGATGATAGATGATAAATGGATGGGTGGGTGGGTGGGTGGGTAGGTAGGTAGATAGAGAGATAGATAGATAGATAGATAGGGATGGAGTAATGAATAGATAGATGATAGGTAGACTGAAAGATAGATAGATAGATAGATAGATAGATAGATAGATAGATAGATAGATAGATAGATAGTGGATGGATGGATGGATAAATAGATATGGATGAATAGATATATAGATTGATAGATTGATAGATAGATAGATAGATAGATAAAGATCATAGATATATAGATGGATCATCGATCGATCGATAGATATAGATGATAGATGATAGATGATAGATAGATAGATAGATAGATAGATAGATAGATGATAGATAGATAGATATGATGGATGGATAGATAGATGATAAGATAGATAGATAGATAGATAGATAGATAGATAGATAGATAGATAGATAGATAGATAGATATGGATGATAGATAGATAGAGAGAGAGAGGATGGATGGATAGATAGATAGATAGATAGATAGATTCATAGATGGCTGGCTGGCTGGCTGGCTAGATGGATGAATGATAGGTACATAAATAGATAGGTATGGATGATACAATGATAGATGATAGATAGATGATAGAGAGAGAGAGAGATACATAGATATGGATGGATGGATGGATGGATAGATAGATAGATAGATAGATATGGATGGATGGATGGATGGATGGATGAATGAATGAAACGTACATAAATAGATAGGTATGGATGATAGATAGATAGATAGATAGATAGATAATGGATGGATGGATGGAT
>JAKOOJ010000019.1:12246749-12251749 GCA_022577455.1 Arizona elegans | reverse complement strand
GGTAGGTAGGTAGATAGATAGATAGGGATGGAGTGATGAATAGATAGATGATAGGTAGACTGAAAGATAGATAGATAGATAGATAGATAGATAGATAGATAGATAGATAGATATATTCATAGATGGCTGGCTGGCTGGCTGGCTGGCTGGCTGGCTGGCTGGCTGGCTGGCTAATGGATGAATGATAGGTACATAAATAGATAGGTATGGATGATAGAATGATAGATGATATATAGATAGATAGAGATAGAGAGATACATAGATATGGATGGATGGATGGATGGCTAGATAGATAGATAGATAGATAGATAGATAGATAGATAGATAGATAGAAAAATAGAAAAATGGAGTAGATAAAGATGATAGATAGATGGATCATCAATAGAGAGAGAGATAGAGATAGATAAATAGATAGATAGATAGATATAGATGATAGATAGGTAGATAGGTAGATAGGTAGATAGATAGAGATGGATGGATGGACTGATGGATGGATAGATGGATGAATGATAGGTACATAAATAGATAGGTATGGATGATAGATAGATATAGATGATAGATAGATAGATATGATAAATAGATGGATGGATGGATGGATGGATAGATAGATAGATGATAGATGGATGGATTGATAGATGATAAGATAGATAGATTGATTGGTTGGTTGATAGATAGATATATGATAGCTAGATAGATATGGATGGATGGATAGATGGATAGATGGATGAATGAAAGGTACATAAATAGATAGGTTTGGATGATAGATGATAGATGGATGAATGGATAGATAAATAGATATGGATGAATAGATAGATAGATATATAGATAGATAGATAGATAGAGGATGGATGGATGGATAGATAGATAGATAGATAGATAGATAGACAGATAGATATATTCATAGATGGCTGGCTGGCTGGCTGGCTAGATGGATGAATGATAGGTACATAAATAGATAGGTATGGATGATACAATGATAGATGATAGATGATAGAGAGAGAGAGAGATACATAGATATGGATGGATGGATGGATGGATAGATAGATAGATAGATTGATTGATTGATAGATATATGATAGATAGATAGATAGATATAGATGGATGGACGGATGGATAGATGGATGAATGAAAGGTACATAAATAGATAGGTATGGATGATAGATAGATAGATAGATATATATATAGATAGATAGATAGATAATGGATGGATGGATAAATAGATATGGATGAATAGATAGATAGATAGATAGATAGATAGATAGATAGATAAAGATCATAGATATATAGATGGATCATCGATCGATCGATCGATAGATATAGATGATAGATGAGAGATGATAGATAGATAGATATGGATGGATGAATGGATGGATAGATGGATGAATGAAAGGTACATAAATAGATAGGTATGGATGATAGATAGATGGATGGATGGATAGATAGATAGATAGATAGATAGATACAGTAGATGAAGATGATAGATGGATCATCAATAGATAGATAGATAGATATAGATGATAGATAGATGATAGATGACAGATAGCTAGATAGATCGATGATAGATAGATGATAAATGGATGGGCGGGTGGGTGGGTGGGTAGGTAGGTAGATAGATAGATAGATAGATAGATAGATAGATAGATAGATAGATAGATTGGATGGATGGATGGATGGATAGATAGATGATAGATGGATGGATGGATAGATAGATAGATGATAAGATAGATAGATAGATAGATAGATAGATAGATAGATAGATAGATAATGGATGGATGGATGGATAAATAGATATGGATGAATAGATAGATAGATAGATAGATAGATAGATAGATAGATAGATAAAGATCATAGATATAAGATGGATCATCGATCGATCGATCGATAGATATAGATGAGAGATGAGAGATGATAGATAGATAGATATGGATGGATGAATGGATGGATAGATGGATGAATGAAAGGTACATAAATAGATAGGTATGGATGATAGATAGATGGATGGATGGATAGATAGATAGATAGATAGATAGATAGATAGATAGATACAGTAGATGAAGATGATAGATGGATCATCAATAGATAGATAGATAGATAGATATGATAGATAGATGATAGATGACAGATAGATAGATAGATCGATGATAAATGGATGGGTGGGTGGGTGGGTAGGTAGGTAGGTAGATAGATAGATAGGGATGGAGTGATGAATAGATAGATGATAGGTAGACTGAAAGATAGATAGATAGATAGATAGATAGATAGATAGATAGATAGATATATTCATAGATGGCTGGCTGGCTGGCTGGCTGGCTGGCTGGCTGGCTGGCTGGCTAATGGATGAATGATAGGTACATAAATAGATAGGTATGGATGATAGAATGATAGATGATATATAGATAGATAGAGATAGAGAGATACATAGATATGGATGGATGGATGGATGGCTAGATAGATAGATAGATAGATAGATAGATAGATAGATAGATAGATAGAAAAATAGAAAAATGGAGTAGATAAAGATGATAGATAGATGGCTGGCTGGCTGGCTGGCTGGCTGGCTGGCTGGCTGGCTAATGGATGAATGATAGGTACATAAATAGATAGGTATGGATGATAGAATGATAGATGATATATAGATAGATAGAGATAGAGAGATACATAGATAGAGGATGGATGGATGGATAGATAGATAGATAGATATATTCATAGATGGCTGGCTGGCTGGCTGGCTAGATGGATGAATGATAGGTACATAAATAGATAGGTATGGATGATACAATGATAGATGATAGATGATAGAGAGAGAGATACATAGATATGGATGGATGGATGGATAGATAGATAGATTGATTGATAGATAGATAGATATGGATGGATGGATGGATGGATAGATGGATGAATGAAAGGTACATAAATAGATAGGTATGGATGATAGATAGATAGATAGATAGATAGATAGATAGATAGATAGATAGATAGGGATGGAGTGATGAATAGATAGATGATAGGTAGACTGAAAGATAGATAGATAGATAGATAGATAGATAGATAGATAGATAGATAGATATATTCATAGATGGCTGGCTGGCTGGCTGGCTGGCTGGCTGGCTGGCTAATGGATGAATGATAGGTACATAAATAGATAGGTATGGATGATAGAATGATAGATGATACATAGATAGAGATAGAGAGATACATAGATATGGATGGATGGATGGATGGATGGATGGCTAGATAGATAGATAGATAGATAGATAGATAGATAGAAAAATAGAAAAATAGAGTAGATAAAGATGATAGATAGATGGATCATCAATAGAGAGATAGAGAGAGAGAGAGAGAGATAAATAGATAGATAGATATAGATGATAGATAGATGATACATGATAGATGATAGATGATAGATAGATAGGTAGATAGATAGATAGAGATGGATGGATGGACTGATGGATGGATAGATGGATGAATGATAGGTACATAAATAGATAGGTATCGATGATAGATGGATGAATGGATAGATAAATAGATATGGATGAATAGATAGATATATAGATAGATAGATAGATAGAGGATGGATGGATAGATAGGTAGATAGATAGATAGATAGATAGATATATTCATAGATGGCTGGCTGGCTGGCTGGCTAGATGGATGAATGATAGGTACATAAATAGATAGGTATGGATGATACAATGATAGATGATAGATAGATGATAGAGAGAGAGAGATACATAGATATGGATGGATGGATAGATAGATAGATAGATTGATTGATTGATAGATATATGATAGATAGATAGATAGATAGATATGGATGGATGGATGGATGAATGAAAGGTACATAAATAGATAGGTATGGATGATAGATAGATAGATAGATAGATAGATAGATAGATAGATAGATTGATATATGATAGATAGATAGATATGGATGGATGAATGGATGGATAGATGGATGAATGAAAGGTACATAAATAGATAGGTATGGATGATAGATAGATAGATAGATAGATAGATAGATACAGTAGATGAAGATGATAGATGGATCATCAATAGATAGATAGATAGATAGATATGATAGATAGATGATAGATGACAGATAGATAGATAGATCGATGATAAATGGATGGGTGGGTGGGTGGGTAGGTAGGTAGGTAGATAGATAGATAGGGATGGAGTGATGAATAGATAGATGATAGGTAGACTGAAAGATAGATAGATAGATAGATAGATAGATAGATAGATAGATATATTCATAGATGGCTGGCTGGCTGGCTGGCTGGCTGGCTGGCTAATGGATGAATGATAGGTACATAAATAGATAGGTATGGATGATAGAATGATAGATGATATATAGATAGATAGAGATAGAGAGATACATAGATATGGATGGATGGATGGATGGCTAGATAGATAGATAGATAGATAGATAGATAGATAGATAGATAGATAGATAGAAAAATAGAAAAATGGAGTAGATAAAGATGATAGATAGATGGATCATCAATAGAGAGAGAGATAGAGATAGATAAATAGATAGATAGATAGATATAGATGATAGATAGGTAGATAGGTAGATAGGTAGATAGATAGAGATGGATGGATGGACTGATGGATGGATAGATGGATGAATGATAGGTACATAAATAGATAGGTATGGATGATAGATAGATATAGATGATAGATAGATAGATATGATAAATAGATGGATGGATGGATGGATAGATAGATAGATAGATGATAGATGGATGGATTGATAGATGATAAGATAGATAGATTGATTGGTTGGTTGATAGATAGATATATGATAGCTAGATAGATATGGATGGATGGATAGATGGATAGATGAATGAATGAAAGGTACATAAATAGATAGGTTTGGATGATAGATAGATAGATGATAGATGGATGAATGGATAGATAAATAGATATGGATGAATAGATAGATAGATATATAGATAGATAGATAGATAGAGGATGGATGGATGGATGGATAGATA
>JAKOOJ010000019.1:12206749-12209249 GCA_022577455.1 Arizona elegans | reverse complement strand
GTAGGTAGGTAGGTAGATAGATAGATAGATAGATAGATAGGGATGGAGTGATGAATAGATAGATGATAGGTAGACTGAAAGATAGATAGATAGATAGATAGATAGATAGATAGATAGATAGATAGATAGATAGATATGGATGGATGGATGGATGGATAGATGGATGAATGAAACGTACATAAATAGATAGGTATGGATGATAGATAGATAATGGATGGATGGATGGATGGATAAATAGATATGGATGAATAGATAGATAGATAGATAGATAGATTGATTGATTGATAGATATATGATAGATAGATAGATAGATATGGATGGATGGATGGATGGATAGATGGATGAATGAAAGGTACATAAATAGATAGGTATGGATGATAGATAGATAGATAGATAGATAGATAGATAGATAGATAGATAGATAGATAGATAATGGATGGATGGATGGATAAATAGATATGGATGAATAGATAGATAGATAGATAGATAGATACAGTAGATGAAGATGATAGATGGATCATCAATAGATAGATATAGATGATAGATAGATGATAGATGACAGATAGATAGCTAGACAGATCGATGATAGATAGATGATAAATGGATGGGTGGGTGGGTGGGTGGGTAGGTAGGTAGGTAGATAGATAGATAGATAGATAGATAGATAGATAGATAGATAGATAGATAGGATGGATAGATAGATGATAGATGGATGGATGGATGGATAGATAGATAGATGATAAGATAGATAGATAGATAGATAGATAGATAGATAGATAGATAGATAGATAGATTGATATATGATAGATAGATAGATATGGATGGATGAATGGATAAATAGATATGGATGAATAGATAGATAGATAGATAGATAGATAGATAGATAGATACAGTAGATGAAGATGATAGATGGATCATCAATAGATAGATAGATAGATAGATATGATAGATAGATATAGATGACAGATAGATAGATAGATCGATGATAGATAGATAGATGATAAATGGATGGGTGGGTGGGTGGGTAGGTAGGTAGGTAGATAGATAGATAGATAGATAGATAGATAGATAGATAGATAGATAGGGATGGAGTGATGAATAGATAGATGATAGGTAGACTGAAAGATAGATAGATAGATATATTCATAGATGGCTGGCTGGCTGGCTGGCTGGCTGGCTGGCTAATGGATGAATGATAGGTACATAAATACATAGGTATGGATTATACAATGATAAATGATAGATAGATGATAGATAGATAGATAGAGATAGAGAGATACATAGATATGGATGGATGGATGGATGGCTAGATAGATAGATAGATAGATAGAAAAATAGAAAAATAGAGTAGATAAAGATGATAGATAGATGGATCATCAAGAGAGAGAGAGAGAGAGAGGGAGAGAGAGAGAGAGAGAGAGAGAGAGATGATAGATAGATGATAGATGATAGATGATAGATGATAGATGATCGATAGATAGGTAGATAGATAGATAGAGATGGATGGATGGACTGATGGATGGATAGATGGATGAATGATAGGTACATAAATAGATAGGTATGGATGATAGATAGATATAGATGATAGATAGATAGATATGATAAATAGATGGATGGATGGATGGATGGATAGATGATAGATGGATGGATTGATAGATGATAAGATAGATAGATTGATTGATTGGTTGATAGATAGATATATGATAGATAGATAGATATGGATGGATGGATGGATGGATAGATGGATGAATGAAAGGTACATAAATAGATAGGTATGGATGATAGATAGATAGATGATAGATGGATGAATGGATAGATAAATAGATATGGATGAATAGATAGATAGATAGATAGATAGATAGATAGATAGATAGATAGAGGATGGATGGATGGATATATTCATAGATGGCTGGCTGGCTGGCTGCCTGGCTAGATGGATGAATGATAGGTACATAAATAGATAGGTATGGATGATACAATGATAGATGATAGATAGATGATAGATAGAGAGAGAGAGAGAGATACATAGATATGGATGGATGGATGGATGGATAGATAGAAAGAAAAATAGAGTAGATAAAGATGATAAAGATGATAGATAGATAGATAGATAGATAGATAGATAGATAGATAGATGATGGATGGATGGATAAATACATATGGATGAATAGATATATAGATAGATAGATAGATGATAGATATATAGATAGATAGATAGATGATAGATAGATAGATAGATAGATAGATAGATAGATCGATAGATATAGATGATAGATGGATGATAGATGATAGATAGATAGATAGATAGATAGATAGATAGATAGAGATGGATGGATGGACTGATGGATGGATGGATGGATAGATGGATGAATGATAGGTACATAAATAGATAGGTATGGATGATAGATAGATGATAGATGGATGGATGGATAGATAGATTATAAGATAGAAAGATAGACAGATAGACAGACAGATAGATAGATATGGACAGATAGATAGA
>JAKOOJ010000019.1:12154249-12159249 GCA_022577455.1 Arizona elegans | reverse complement strand
AGATAGATAGATTGATATATGATAGATAGATAGATATGGATGGATAGATGGATGAATGAAAGGTACATAAATAGATATGTATGGATGATAGATAGATGGATGGATGGATAGATAAATAGATATGGATGAATAGAAAGATAGATAGATAGATAGATAGATAGATAGATAGATACAGTAGATGAAGATGATAGATGGATCATCAATAGATAGATAGATAGATAGATATGATAGATAGATGATAGATGACAGATAGATAGATAGATAGATCGATGATAGATAGATAGATGATAAATGGATGGGTGGGTGGGTGGGTAGGTAGGTAGGTAGATAGATAGATAGATAGATAGGGATGGAGTGATGAATAGATAGATGATAGGTAGACTGAAAGATAGATAGATAGATAGATAGATAGATAGATAGATAGATAGATAGATAGATAGATAGATATATTCATAGATGGCTGGCTGGCTGGCTAGATGGATGGATATATATATCCATCCAGAGATGGATATATATATCTACATAATTAGATAGGTATGGATGATAGATAGATAGATAGATAGATAGATAGATAGATAGATAGATAGATAGATAATGGATGGATGGATGGATAAATAGATATGGATGAATATTTATAGATAGATAGATAGTTAGATAGATAGATAGATAGATAGATACATAGATAGATAGATAAGGATCATTGATATATAGATGGATCAACGATCGATCGATCGATAGATATAGATGATAGATGATAGATAGATAGATAGATAGATAGATAGATAGATAGATAGAGATGGATGGATGGACTGATGGATGTATAGATGGATGAATGATAGGTACATAAATAGATAGGTATGGATGATAGATGATAGATAGGTGGATAGATAGATAGATAGATAGATAGATAGATAGATAGATAGAATGGATGGATGGATAGATAGATGATAGATAGATGGATGGATAGATAGATAGATGATGGATGGATGGATAGATAGATAGATGATAAGATAGATAGATAGATAGATAGATAGATAGATAGATAGATAGATTGATTGATTGATTGATATATGATAGATAGATAGATATGGATGGATGAATGGATGGATAGATGGATGAATGAAAGGTACATAAATAGATAGGTATGGATGATAGATAGATGGATGGATGGATAGATAAATAGATATGGATGAATAGAAAGATAGATAGATAGATAGATAGATAGATACAGTAGATGAAGATGATAGATGGATCATCAATAGATAGATAGATAGATATGATAGATTGATGATAGATGACAGATAGATAGATAGATAGATCGATGATAGATAGATGATAAATGGATGGGTGGGTGGGTGGGTGGGTAGGTAGGTAGGTAGATAGATAGATAGGGATGGAGTGATGAAGAGATAGATGATAGGTAGACTGAAAGATAGATAGATAGATAGATAGATAGATAGATAGATAGATAGATAGATGATAGATAGATAGATATATTGATAGATGGCTGGCTGGCTGGCTGGCTAATGGATGAATGATAGGTACATAAATAGATAGGTATGGATGATAGAATGATAGATGATATATAGATAGATAGAGATAGAGAGATACATAGATATGGATGGATGGATGGATGGATGGATGGCTAGATAGATAGATAGATAGATAGATAGATAGATAGATAGATAGATAGAAAAATAGAAAAATAGAGTAGATAAAGATGATATATAGATGGATCATCAATAGAGAGAGAGAGAGATAGATAGATAAATAGATAGTTAGATAGATATTGATGATAGATAGATGATAGATGATAGATGATAGATGATAGATAGATAGATAGATAGATAGATAGATAGATAGATAGATAGATAGATAGATAGATAGAGATGGATGGACTGATGGATGGATAGATGGATGAATGATAGGTACATAAATAGATAGGTATGGATGATAGATAGATAGATGATAGATGGATGAATGATGAACGGATAGATAAATAGATATGGATGATTGAATAGATAGATAGATAGATAGATAGATAGATAGATAGATATATTCATAGATGGCTGGCTGGCTGGCTGGCTCGCTAGATGGATGAATGATAGGTACATAAATAGATAGGTATGGATGATACAATGATAGATGATAGGTGATAGAGAGAGAGAGATACTTAGATATGGATGGATGGATGGATAGATAGATAGATAGATTGATTGATAGATAGATATATGATAGATAGATATGGATGGATGGATGGATAGATGGATGAATGAAAGGTACATAAATAGATAGGTATGGATGATTGATAGATAGATAGATAGATAGATAGATAGATAGATAGATAGATAGATAGATAGATAATGGATGGATGGATGGATAAATAGATATGGATGAATAGATAGATAGATATATAGATAGATAGATAGATAGATAGATAGATAAAGATCATAGATATATAGATGGATCATCGATCGATCGATCGATAGATATAGATGATAGATGATAGATAGATAGATATGGATGGATGAATGGATGGATAGATGGATGAATGAAAGGTACATAAATAGATAGGTATGGATGATAGATAGATGGATTGATGGATGTATAGATAGATAGATAGATAGATAGATAGATAGATAGATAGATAGATAGATAGATAGATACAGTAGATGAAGATGCTAGATGGATCATCAATAGATAGATAGATAGATAGATGTAGATGATAGATAGATGATAGATGACAGATAGATCGATAGATAGATCGATGATAGATAGATAGATGATAAATGGATGGATGGGTGGGTGGGTGGGTAGGTAGGTAGGTAGATAGATAGATAGATAGATAGATAGATAGATAGATAGGGATGGAGTGATGAATAGATAGATGATAGGTAGAGTGAAAGATAGATAGATAGATAGATTCATAGATGGCTGGCTGGCTGGCTGGCTGGCTGGCTGGCTAATGGATGAATGATAGGTACATAAATAGATAGGTATGGATTATACAATGATAGATGATAGATAGATGATAGATAGATAGATAGATAGATAGATAGATAGATAGATAGATAGATAGATAGATATAGAGAGATACATAGATATGGATGGATGGCTAGATAGATAGATAGATAGATAGATAGATACATAGATAGATAGATAGATAGATAGATAGATAGATAGATAGATAGAAAAATAGAGCAGATAAAGATGATAGATAGATGGATCATCAAGAGAGAGAGAGAGAGAGAGAGATAAATAGATAGATAGATATAGATGATAGATAGATGATAGATGATAGATGATAGATGATAGATGATAGATGATAGATAGATCGATAGATAGGTAGATAGATAGATAGAGATGGATGGATGGACTGATGGATGGATAGATGGATGAATGATAGGTACATAAATAGATAGGTATGGATGATAGATAGATATAGATGATAGATAGATAGATATGATAAATAGATGGATGGATGGATGGATGGATGGATAGATAGATAGATGATAGATGGATGGATTGATAGATAGATGATAAGATAGATAGATAGATTGATTGATTGGTTGATAGATAGATATATGATAGATAGATAGATATGGATGGATAGATGGATGAATGAAAGGTACATAAATAGATAGGTATGGATGATAGATAGATAGATGATAGATGGATGAATGGATAGATAAATAGATATGGATGAATAGATAGATAGATAGATAGATAGATAGATGGTTGGATGGATGGATGGATATATTCATAGATGGCTGGCTGGCTGGCTGGCTGGCTAGATGGATTAATGATAGGTACATAAATAGATAGGTATGGATGATACAATGATAGATGATAGATAGATGATAGATAGAGAGAGAGAGAGATACATAGATATGGATGGATGGATGGATGGATGGATGGATGGATAGATAGATAGAAAAATAGAGTAGATAAAGATGATAAAGATGATAGATAGATAGATAGATAGATAGATAGATAGATAGATAGATCATTGATACAGAGATAGATAGATAGATAGATAGATAGATAGATAGATAGATAGATAGATAGATAGATAGATAATGGATGGATGGATGGATAAATAGATATGGATGAATAGATATATAGATAGATAGATAGATAGATAGATAGATAGATAGATTGATAGATAGATAGATAGATAAAGATGATAGATATATAGATGGATCATCGATATAGATGATAGATAGATAGATAGATAGATAGATAGATAGATAGATAGATAGATAGATAGATAGATAGATAGGGATGGAGTGATGAATAGATAGATGATAGGTAGACTGAAAGATAGATAGATAGATAGATAGATAGATAGATAGATGATAGATAGATAGATAGATTCATAGATGGCTGGCTGGCTGGCTGGCTGGCTGGCTGCCTAATGTTTCAATGATAGGTACATAAATAGATAGGTATGGATTATACAATGATAGATGATAGATAGATGATAGATAGATAGATAGATAGATAGATAGATAGATAGATAGATAGATAGATATAGAGAGATACATAGATATGGATGGATGGCTAGATAGATAGATAGATAGATAGATAGATAGATAGATAGATAGATAGATAGAAAAATAGAGTAGATAAAGATGATAGATAGATGGATCATCAAGAGAGAGAGAGAGAGAGAGATAAATAGATAGATAGATATAGATGATAGATAGATGATAGATGATAGATGATAGATGATAGATAGATCGATAGATAGGTAGATAGATAGATAGAGATGGATGGATGGACTGATGGATGGATAGATGGATGAATGATAGGTACATAAATAGATAGGTATGGATGATAGATAGATATAGATGATAGATAGATAGATATGATAAATAGATGGATGGATGGATGGATGGCTGGATGGATGGATAGATAGATAGATGATAGATGGATGGATTGATAGATAGATGATAAGATAGATAGATAGATTGATTGATTGGTTGATAGATAGATAT
>JAKOOJ010000019.1:12144249-12146749 GCA_022577455.1 Arizona elegans | reverse complement strand
TAGAGAATAGATGGATGGACGGATGGATGGATGGATGGATAAATAGATATGGATGAATAGATATATAGATAGATTGATAGATAGGTAGATAGATAGATAGATAGATAGATAGATAGATAGATAGATAGAGATGATGGATATATAGATGGATCATCGATCGATCGATAGATATAGATGATAGATGGATGATAGATGATAGATAGATAGATAGATAGATAGATAGATAGATAGATAGATAGATAGATATATTTATAGATGGCTGGCTGGCTAGATGGATGAATGATAGGTACATAAATAGATAGGTATGGATTATACAATGATAGGTGATAGATAGATGATAGATAGATAGATAGATAGATAGATAGATAGATTGATAGATAGATAGATAGATATAGAGAGATACATAGATATGGATGGATGGCTAGATAGATAGATAGATAGATAGATAGATAGATAGATAGATAGATAGAAAAATAGAAAAATAGAAAAATAGAGTAGATAAAGATGATAGATAGATGGATCATCAAGAGAGAGAGAGAGAGAGAGATAAATAGATAGATAGATATAGATGATAGATAGATGATAGATGATAGATGATAGATGGTAGATAGATCGATAGATAGGTAGATAGATAGATAGAGATGGATGGATGGACTGATGGATGGATAGATGGATGAATGATAGGTACATAAATAGATAGGTATGGATGATAGATAGATATAGATGATAGATAGATAGATAGATATAGAGAGATACATAGATATGGATGGATGGCTAGATAGATAGATAGATAGATAGATAGATAGATAGATAGATAGATAGATAGATAGATAGAAAAATAGAAAAATAGAGTAGATAAAGATGATAGATAGATGGATCATCAAGAGAGAGAGAGAGAGAGAGATAAATAGATAGATAGATATAGATGATAGATAGATGATAGATGATAGATGATAGATGATAGATGATAGATGATAGATAGATCGATAGATAGGTAGATAGATAGATAGAGATGGATGGATGGACTGATGGATGGATAGATGGATGAATGATACGTACATAAATAGATAGGTATGGATGATAGATAGATATAGATGATAGATAGATAGATATGATAAATAGATGGATGGATGGATGGATGGATGGATAGATAGATAGATGATAGATGGATGGATTGATAGATAGATGATAAGATAGATAGATAGATTGATTGATTGGTTGATAGATAGATATATGATAGATAGATAGATATGGATGGATAGATGGATGAATGAAAGGTACATAAATAGATAGGTATGGATGATAGATAGATAGATGATAGATGGATGAATGGATAGATAAATAGATATGGATGAATAGATAGATAGATAGATAGATAGATAGATGGTTGGATGGATGGATGGATATATTCATAGATGGCTGGCTGGCTGGCTGGCTGGCTAGATGGATTAATGATAGGTACATAAATAGATAGGTATGGATGATACAATGATAGATGATAGATAGATGATAGATAGAGAGAGAGAGAGATACATAGATATGGATGGATGGATGGATGGATGGATGGATAGATAGATAGAAAAATAGAGTAGATAAAGATGATAAAGATGATAGATAGATAGATAGATAGATAGATCATTGATACAGAGATAGATAGATAGATAGATAGATAGATAGATAGATAGATAGATAAAGATGATAGATATATAGATGGTTCATCGATATAGATGATAGATAGATAGATAGATAGATAGATAGATAGATAGATAGATAGATATGGATGGATGGACTGATGAATGGATAAATGGATGAATGATAGGTACATAAATAGATAGGTATGGATGATACAATGATAGATGATAGATAGATGATAGGTAGATAGAGAGAGAGAGAGAGATACATAGATATGGATGGATGGTTGGATAGATAGATAGATAGATAGAAAAATAGAGTAGATAAAGATGATAGATAGATAGATAGATAGATAGATAGATAGATAGATAGATAGATAGATAGATAGAGAATAGATGGATGGACGGATGGATGGATGGATGGATAAATAGATATGGATGAATAGATATATAGATAGATTGATAGATAGGTAGATAGATAGATAGATAGATAGATAGATAGAGATGATGGATATATAGATGGATCATCGATCGATCGATAGATATAGATGATAGATGGATGATAGATGATAGATAGATAGATAGATAGATAGATAGATAGATAGATAGATATATTTATAGATGGCTGGCTGGCTAGATGGATGAATGATAGGTACATAAATAGATAGGTATGGATTATACAATGATAGGTGATAGATAGATGATAGATAGATAGATAGATAGATAGATAGATAGATAGATAGATAGATAGATATAGAGAGATACATAGATATGGATGGATGGCTAGATAGATAGATAGATAGATAGATAGATAGATAGATAGATAGAAAAATAGAAAAATAGAAAAATAGAGTAGATAAAGATAGATG
>JAKOOJ010000019.1:12136749-12139249 GCA_022577455.1 Arizona elegans | reverse complement strand
AGATAGATAGATAAAGATCATAGATATATAGTTGGATCATCGATCGATAGATAGATATAGATGATAGATGATAGATAGATAGATAGATAGATAGATAGATAGATAGATAGATAGATAGATAGATAGAGATGGATGGATGGATGGACTGATGGATGTAGAGATGGATGAATGATAGGTACATAAATAGATAGATATGGATGATAGAAGATAGATGATAGATAGATAGATAGATAGATAGATAGATAGATAGATAGATAGATTGATATATGATAGATAGATAGATATGGATGGATGAATGGATGGATAGATGGATGAATGAAAGGTACATAAATAGATAGGTATGGATGATAGATAGATGGATGGATGGATAGATAAATTGATATGGATGAATAGAAAGATAGATAGATAGATAGAAAGATAGATAGATAGATACAGTAGATGAAGATGATAGATGGATCATCAATAGATAGATAGATAGATAGATAGATAGATAGATATAGATGATAGATAGATGATAGATGACAGATAGATAGATAGATAGATCGATGATAGATAGATAGATGATAAATGGATGGGTGGGTGGGTAGGTAGGTAGATAGATAGATAGATAGATAGATAGATAGATAGATAGGGATGGAGTGATGAATAGATAGATGATAGGTAGACTGAAAGATAGATAGATAGATAGATAGATTCATAGATGGCTGGCTGGCTGGCTGGCTGGCTGGCTAATGGATGAATGATAGGTACATAAATAGATAGGTATGGATTATACAATGATAGATGATAGATAGATGATAGATAGATAGATAGATAGATAGATAGATAGATAGATAGGATGGATAGATAGATGATAGATGGATGGATGGATAGATAGATAGATAGATAGATTGATAGATAGATAGATAGATAGATAGATAGATAGATAGAGATAGAGAGATACATAGATATGGATGGATGGATGGATGGCTAGATAGATAGATAGATAGATAGATAGATAGATAGATAGATAGATAGAAAAATAGAAAAATAGAGTAGATAAAGATGATAGATGGATCATCAAGAGAGAGAGAGAGAGAGAGAGAGAGAGAGAGATAAATAGATAGATAGATATAGATGATAGATAGATCGATAGATAGGTAGATAGATAGATAGAGATGGATGAATGGACTGATGGATGGATAGATGGATGAATGATAGGTACATAAATAGATAGGTATGGATGATAGATAGATATAGATGATAGATAGATAGATATGATAAATAGATGGATGGATGGATGGATGGCTGGATGGATGGATAGATAGATGATAAGATAGATAGATAGATAGATAGATAGATATGGATGGATAGATGGATGAATGAAAGGTACATAAATAGATTGGTATGGATGACAGATAGATAGATGATAGATGGATGAATGGATAGATAAATAGATATGGATGAATAGATAGATAGATAGATAGATGGATGGATGGATGGATGGATGGATGGATGGATGGATGGATGGATATATTCATAGATGGCTGGCTGGCTGGCTGGCTGGCTAGATGGATGAATGATAGGTACATAAATAGATAGGTATGGATGATACAATGATAGATGATAGATAGATGATAGATAGAGAGAGAGAGAGATACATAGATATGGATGGATGGATGGATGGATAGATAGATAGAAAAATAGAGTAGATAAAGATGATAAAGATGATAGATAGATAGATAGATAGATAGATAGATAGATCATTGATACAGAGATAGATAGATAGATAGATAGATAGATAGATAGATAGATAGATAGATAGATAATGGATGGATGGATAAATAGATATGGAAGAATAGATAGATAGATAGATAGATAGATAGATAGATAGATAGATAGATAAAGATGATAGATATATAGATGGATCATCGATATAGATGATAGATAGATAGATAGATAGATAGATAGATAGATAGATAGATATGGATGGATGGACTGATGGATGGATAAATGGATGAATGATAGGTACATAAATAGATAGGTATGGATGATAGATAGATGGATGGATGGATAGATAAATTGATATGGATGAATAGAAAGATAGATAGATAGATAGATAGATAGATACAGTAGATGAAGATGATAGATGGATCATCAATAGATAGATAGATACATAGATAGATATAGATGATAGATAGATGATAGGTGACAGATAGATAGATAGATAGATCGATGATAGATAGATAGATGATAAATGGATGGGTCGGTGTGTAGGTAGGTAGATAGATAGATAGATAGATAGATAGATAGATAGATAGGGATGGAGTGATGAATAGATAGATGATAGGTAGACTGAAAGATAGATAGATAGATAGATAGATAGATAGATAGATAGATAGATAGATAGATAGATAGATAGATAGATAGATAGATAGATTCATAGATGGCTGGCTGGCTGGCTGGCTGGCTGGCTAATGGATGAATGATAGGTACATAAATAGATAGGTATGGATTATAC
>JAKOOJ010000019.1:12126749-12131749 GCA_022577455.1 Arizona elegans | reverse complement strand
ATGGATAGATAGATAGATGACAGATGGATGGATTGATAGATAGATGATAAGATAGATAGATAGATTGATTGATTGGTTGATGATAGATATATGATAGATAGATTGATATGGATGGATAGATGGATGAATGAAAGGTACATAAATAGATAGGTATGGATGATAGATAGATAGATGATAGATGGATGAATGGATGGATAAATAGATATGGATGAATAGATAGATAGATAGATAGATAGATAGATAGATGGATTTATGGATGGATGGATGGATGGATGGATGGATGGATGGATATATTCATAGATGGCTGGCTGGCTGGATGGCTGGCTAGATGGATGAATGATAGGTACATAAATAGATAGGTATGGATGATACAATGATAGATGATAGATAGATGATAGCTAGAGAGAGAAAGAGATACATAGATATGGATGGATGGATGGATGGATGGATAGATAGATAGAAAAATAGAGTAGATAAAGATGATAAAGATGATAGATAGATAGATAGATAGATAGATAGATAGATAGATAGATCATTGATACAGAGATAGATAGATAGATAGATAGATAGATAGATAGATAGATAGATAGATAGATAGATAGATAGATAGATAATGGATGGATGGATAAATAGATATGGAAGAATAGATAGATAGATAGATAGATAGATAGATAGATAGATAGATAGATAGATAGATAAAGATGATAGATATATAGATGGATCATCGATATAGATGATAGATAGATAGATAGATAGATAGATAGATAGATAGATAGATAGATAGATATGGATGGATGGACTGATGGATGGATAAATGGATGAATGATAGGTACATAAATAGATAGGTATGGATGATACAATGATAGATGATAGATAGATGATAGGTAGATAGAGAGAGAGAGAGAGATACATAGATATGGATGGATGGTTGGATAGATAGATAGATAGATAGAAAAATAGAGTAGATAAAGATGATAGATAGATAGATAGATAGATAGATAGATAGATAGATAGATAGATAGATAGATAGAGAATAGATGGATGGACGGATGGATGGATGGATGGATAAATAGATATATAGATAGATTGATAGATAGGTAGATAGATAGAAAAATAGAGTAGATAAAGATGATAGATAGATAGATAGATAGATAGATAGATAGATAGATAGATAGATACAGTAGATGAAGATGATAGGTGGATCATCAATAGATAGATAGATAGATATAGATGATAGATAGATGATAGATGACAGATAGATAGATAGATCGATGATAGATAGATAGATAGATAGATAGATAGATAAGATAGATAGATAGATAATGGATGGATGGATGGATTGATAAATAGATATGGATGAATAGATATATAGATATATAGATAGATAGCTAGATAAAGATCATAGATATATAGATGGATCATCGATCGATAGATAGATATAGATGATAGATGATAGATAGATAGATAGATAGATAGATAGATAGATAGAGATGGATGGATGGACTGATGGATGTAGAGATGGATGAATGATAGGTAAATAAATAGATAGGTATGGATGATGGATGATAGATGATAGATAGATAGATAGATAGATAGATAGATAGATAGATAGATAGATGATAGATGGATGGATGGATAGATAGATGATAAGATAGATAGATAGATATATAGATAGATAGATAGAGAATAGATGGATGGACGGATGGATGGATGGATGGATAAATAGATATATAGATAGATTGATAGATAGATAGATAGATAGATAGATAGATAGATAGATAGAGATGATGGATATATAGATGGATCATCGATCGATCGATCGATAGATATAGATGATAGATGGATGATAGATGATAGATAGATAGATAGATAGATAGATAGATAGATAGATAGATATGGATGGATGGACTGATGGATGGATAGATGGATGAATGATAGGTACATAAATAGATAGGTATGGATGATAGATAGATGATAGATTTGATGGATGGATGGATGGATGGATAGATAGATGATAGATAGATGGATGGAAGGATAGATAGATTATAAGATAGAAAGATAGACAGATAGACAGACAGATAGATAGATATGGACAGATAGATAGATAGAAAGATAGATAGATCATAGATAGATGGATAGATCGATCGATAGATAGAGATGATAGATAGATGATACATGATAGATAGATAGATAGATAGATAGATAGATAGATAGATAGATAAAGATGAGAGATAGATAGATAATAGATGGATGGATGTATGGATAAATAGATATGGATGAATAGATAAATAGATAGATAGATAGATAGATAAATAGATAGATAGATAGATAGATAGATGATAGATAGATAGATAGATATATTCATAGATGGCTGGCTGGCTGGCTGGCTAGATGGATGAATGATAGGTACATAAATAGATAGGTATGGATGATAGATAGATAGATAGATAGATAGATAGATAGATAGATAGATAGATGGATCATAGATAGATAGATAGATAGATAGATAGATAGATAGATAGATAATGGATGGATGGATGGATAAATAGATATGGATGAATAGATATATAGATTGATAGATTGATAGATAGATAGATAAAGATCATAGATATATAGATGGATCATCGATCGATCGATAGATATAGATGATAGATAGATAGATAATAGATGGATGGATGGATGGATAAATAGATATGGATGAATAGATAAATAGATAGATAGATAGATAGATAGATAGATAGATAGATAGATAGATAGGTAGATGATAGATAGATAGATAGATATATTCATAGATGGCTGGCTGGCTGGCTGGCTAGATGGATGAATGATAGGTACATAAATAGATAGGTATGGATGATAGATAGATAGATAGATAGATAGATAGATAGATAGATAGATAGATGGATCATCGATAGATAGATAGATAGATAGATAGATAGATAGATAGATAGATATGATGGATGGATGGATGGATAGATAGATAAGATAGATAGATAGATAGATAGATAGATAGATAGATAGATAGATAGATGATAGATGGATGAATGGATAGATAAATAGATATGGATGAATAGATAGATAGAGAGAGAGAGGATGGATGGATGGATGGATGGATAGATAGATAGATAGATAGATAGATAGATAGATAGATAGACAGATAGATATATTCATAGATGGCTGGCTGGCTGGCTGGCTAGAAGGATGAATGATAGGTACATAAATAGATAGGTATGGATGATACAATGATAGATGATAGATAGATGATAGAGAGAGAGAGAGATACATAGATATGGATGGATGGATAGATAGATAGATTGATTGATTGATTGATAGATATATGATAGATAGATAGATAGATATGGATGGATGGATGGATGGATAGATGGATGAATGAAACGTACATAAATAGATAGGTATGGATGATAGATGATAGATAGATAGATAGATAGATAGATAGATAGATAGATAGATAGAGATGGATGGATGGATGGACTGATGGATGTAGAGATGGATGAATGATAGGTACATAAATAGATAGGTATGGATGATAGATGATAGATAGATAGATAGAGAGATAGATAGATAGATGATAGATGGATGGATGGATAGATAGATGATAAGATAGATAGATAGATAGATAGATAGATAGATAGATAGATAGATTGATTGATTGATTGATATATGATAGATAGATAGATATGGATGGATGAATGGATGGATAGATGGATGAATGAAAGGTACATAAATAGATAGGTATGGATGATAGATAGATGGATGGATGGATAGATAAATAGATATGGATGAATAGAAAGGTAGATAGATAGATAGATAGATAGATAGATAGATAGATAGATACAGTAGATGAAGATGATAGGTGGATCATCAATAGATAGATAGATAGATATAGATGATAGATAGATGATATATGACAGATAGATAGATAGATCGATGATAGATAGATAGATAGATGATAGATAGATAAGATAGATAGATAGATAATGGATGGATGGATGGATGGATAAATAGATATGGATGAATAGATATATAGATATATAGATAGATAGCTAGATAAAGATCATAGATATATAGATGGATCATCGATCGATCGATAGATATAGATGATAGATGATAGATAGATAGATAGATAGATAGATAGATAGATAGATAGAGATGGATGGATGGACTGATGGATGTAGAGATGGATGAATGATAGGTACATAAATAGATAGGTATGGATGATGGATGATAGATGATAGATAGATAGATAGATAGATAGATAGATTGATAGATAGATGATAGATGGATGGATGGATAGATAGATGATAAGATAGATAGATAGATAGATAGATAGATAGATAGATAGATAGAGAATAGATGGATGGACGGATGGATGGATGGATGGATAAATAGATATATAGATAGATTGATAGATAGGTAGATAGATAGATAGATAGATAGATAGATAGATAGATAGATAGATAGATAGATAGATGGATAGAGATGATGGATATATAGATGGATCATCGATCGATCGATCGATAGATATAGATGATAGATGGATGATAGATGATAGATAGATAGATAGATAGATAGATAGATAGATAGATAGATAGAGATGGATGGATGGACTGATGGATGGATAGATGGATGAATGATAGGTACATAAATAGATAGGTATGGATGATAGATGATAGATAGATATATAGATATATAGATATATAGATAGATAGATAAAGATCATAGATATATAGATGGATCATCGATCGATCGATACTTATAGATGATAGATAGATAGATAGATAGATAGATAGATAGATAGATATGATGGATGGATGGATGGATAGATAGATGATAAGATAGATAGATAGATAGATAGATGAATGGATAGATAAATAGATATGGATGAATAGATAGATAGATAGAGAGAGGATGGATGGATGGATGGATAGATAGATAGATAGATAGATAGATAGATAGATAGATAGATAGATAGATAGATA
>JAKOOJ010000019.1:12089249-12099249 GCA_022577455.1 Arizona elegans | reverse complement strand
TAGTGATGGGGGCAGAAGATGATTGAAGATCTTGAACAAACTGTTGCACCAGCATGTTATCTTACCCTATTATGGACGATGGATTTAACAATCCAGTGGAAAGACATCAAAGAAGATATTATATGGATTATAAATTTAAAGTTATTGTCTTTTTTTTTTTTAAATGGAATGCATATATAGATATATGTATATTTTAGTAGAGTGGGCAGTGGATTATATTTAGAATTGTATTGCATGGTAATTTTGCAGGAAATTGGGTTGAAATAGGTTAGTTTACTGATTGATTAGTTTAAGAAAAAGGATTTTTAAGTCATATATTTAGGGGAGTGGAGGAATTGGATAGAACTGAATAAATGTTAAATTTGGATGTAGGGAGAAGGCTGCTTTGAAATGTTATATTAATATATATAAAAGATTAAATGTTAAGTTGTTGTAATAATATACTATAAGTTTGGGGGAGGAGAAAAAGGGCAGATTATTGCGAAAATGGGAGTTATAAGAATATTATGCTAAGGGTCAGTATTTTGAGGAGGGAGTAAGGGAATGGTAAAATATTATGTAATTAGTTATGAATTAGCTTATTGTTGTTAAGAAGTCACAGGGGGGGATGGGTGGTGAGGGGGGGTTAGGGAAGAGGGGGGGAAAAGGGGGAAAACTTGTATTTGAAAACTTTTTCAATAAAAAAAGATAGATAGATAGATAGATAGACAGATAGATAGATATATAGATGGATAAATAGAAAGATAGATAGATCATAGATAGATAGATAGATAGATAGATAGATAGATAGATAGATAGATAGATATTGATGATAGATAGATGATACAAGATAGATAGATAGATAGATAGATAGATAGATAGATAGATAATAGATGGATGGATGGATGGATAAATAGATATGGATGAATAGATAGATAGATAGATAGATAGATAGATAGATAAAGATGATTGATAGATATATAGATGGATCATCGATCAATCGATCGATCGATAGATATAGATGATAGATAGATGATAGATGAAAGATGATAGATAGATAGATAGATAGATAGATAGATAGATAGATAGATGTGGATGGATGGGCTGATGGATGGATAGATGGATGAATGATAGGTACATAAATAGATAGGTATGGATGATAGATAGATGATAGATGATAGATAGATAGATAGATAGATAGATAGATAGATAGATAGATAGATATATTCATAGATGGGTGGCTGGCTGGCTGGCTGGCTAGATGGATGAATGATAGGTACATAAATAGATAGGTATGGATGATACAATGATAGATGATAGATAGAAGATAGAGAGAGAGAGAGATACATAGATATGGATGGATGGATGGATAGATAGATAGATAGATAGATAGATAGATTGATTGATTGATTGATTGATATATGATAGATAGATAGATATGGATGGATGGATAGATAGATGATAAAATAGATAGATCGATAGACAGATAGATAGATAGATATGGATGGATAGATAGATCAATAGATAGATAGATCGATAGATAGATAGATATAGATGATAGATGATACATGATATCTTTTTTTTTTTACTTTTTTTTTTATTGAAAAAGTTTTCAAGTACAAGTTTTTCCCCCTTTTTTTCCCCCCCCTCTTCCCTAACCCACCCTTTCCACCCAACCCCCCCTGTGACTTCTTCACAACAATAGGCTATTTCATAACTAGTTACATACATAATATCTTTCCTTTCCCTTAATCCCTTCTCGAAATACTGACCCTTAACATGTTAAGCTTATTGAGTATTATTACAATTTAACCTTTAGTCTTTTATATATATTAATATAACATTTTAAATCGACCTTCTCCCTGCATCCAAATTTAACATTTATTCAATTCTGTCCAATTCCTCCACTCCTCTAAATATATGACTTAAAATCATACAGTACAATTCTAGATATAATCCACTACCCACTTTACTAAAGTATACACATATCTATATATGCATCCCATTTTATAAAAAGAAGAAAAAAAAAAAGAAGAGAAAAAAATATATCTTCTTTAGTATCTTTCCACTGAATTATTAAGTCCTCCACTCCCCTAAATATATGACTTAAGAATCCTTTTTCTTAAACTAATCAATCAGTAAGCTAACCTATTTCAACCCTTCAATTCCTACAAAATCATGCAGTACAATTCTAGATATAATCCACTGCCCACATTACTAAGATATACACATATCTATATATGCATTCCATTTTGTAAAAAAGGAAAAAACAATAACTTTAAATTTATAATCCATATAGTATCTTCTTTGATGTCTTTCCTCTGGATTGTTAAATCCATCACCCATAATAGGGTAAAATAACATGCTGGTGCAACAGTTTGTTCAAAATCTCCAATCATCTTCTGCCCCCATCAGTAGTAAATATCCTCGCATCTGTATAAAAGCAAAAACAACCACCCGAGTGACATTATAATTATAATTATATCCATATGGTATAGTTGTGGTATTCATCAGGATTATTAATTCCCATCATCCTACTGAGTAACATCCAGATCTTCTGCATGCCCCGGCGAAACTCTCCTGCCTTATAACTCAAAATAGTTATAATCTATTTACCAAAAAAAAAAAAAAAAAAAATTTTTAGATGATTCAAATCCAACAAAGTGAGGCTCTTTTCACATCCCAAAACCATGGCCTTGCAGAGATCTGCCACAATCCTCAGGATAGTATCAAACAATTGTTCGCCTCCACTATCTTTTCAAATATTCATTCATTTTTTAAAGTCCCTGGCATCACTGTTGCATAGTTTAGAAATTGCTGTTTCTATGCGATCTATTTCTTTTCTTTTTCTTTTCCGGGTTGAATTTCCATCCTCGTTTCTTGCCTACCAATTGTGTGTCTGCTAGTTGATTTTCATTCTGCTTTATGTATTGTTCTTGTTGGGTTAGTTTTATCATCTTATCTTTCTTCTCCGTCACTTGTATATCAACTGATTGATTTGCGCACTTGTCTGTGACTTGATGGTTCATCACATTGGAGTCGGATGACACTGCTATCTTATTTATAGACAGTCCAGCTGGGGTATCCAGGGAGTCCAAAGACAATTTATCCATCACAGCCTCTGTAATTTGATGTTTTCCTTTTGTTTCCAACTCCTTTTGCTTATCCTGTATTATGCCTAAAGGTGTTAAATTCATTTTTAAAATTTTTTGATAAAAATCTTCCGCTTTTTCAACAGTATGCAATTGATATCTTATTCCTTGATATCTCAATATTAGGCCAACTGGGGTGTCCCACCTGAATAGGATATTTCTTTTTTTTAATTCAGTCACTAAAAAGCCAAATTTCTTCCTCTCCATTAACATCTTGGGCGGGAGCTCCTTAAAAATCCAAATCTTTCTTCCATGAAATTGCAAAGTAGAATTAAAAGAATTCTGCACAATATTATTCCTAATTTCTTTATCTGTAAAATAGATCACCACATCTCTAGGCAATTGCCTTTGCTTTGCCAACCAGGAGTTTATTCTGTAAATTCTATCAATCCTGCAATACACTTCATCAGGTTGAACCTTTAAGATCCCAGCCAGAATTTCAGAAGATATTTTCCTTAGATCATCTCTATTATTTTCCTGCAAACCTCTCAGTCTAATTGCATATTCTGTAAAATTATATTGAATCATTAAAACTTCTCTTTCAATCCTCTGTTGTACATTTTCTTCATTACCAGTCTTTTGGTCAGTCTCCATTTTAGATTTGTCTTCCGAGCTATTATCCTGAGAGTTTATCAAATCCTTTTTAATTTTTTGAGTCATGTCATCCAAATTCTCCTCAATTTCCTTCATTTTAGACTCTAATAATTTAGTCTTTGCATCCACCCGAATCAGAAAGCCTGATAAACCATTAGTAGCTTTTAAAATCTTTTGATTCAAAAAGTCAAACTTTGATTTCACCAATTCACCAATTTCTTTAATTTCCTGCTTAAATTTTTCAAGTTGCTGGTTCACAATCTCATCCCTTCTTACAATCTCTTCAAGGATAAATTCTAATATATTAAAATCGGGTTTCTCACGCTGGAGAGTTGAAATTTGTTGGCGCAATTTCTTGAGAGGGGAAGTTCCCCCCCCATTTGTCCAGCTGTGTAAGTCCCGATGCCATTTCCCACACAGACAAGATTTAGTAAAAAAGAGTGAAGAAATAGAAAACGAAAGGACTTTCCCTTAAAAAAAGAAAAAAAACTTCTTTTCAGTCAACAGCACAGGAGCGAGGTTTTATCTACAAATGTAGCCAGTGATATTTATTCCGCTACATTGTAGTAAGGAGAAACGGAAGGACTTTCCCTTTTAGCCCTTCTCCAGCCACAGCAGACGCCATTTTAAAAGGTTCTTTTTCCCTCTTTTCCTCTCCTCTTTTCTCTTAGATAGATTTTAGAAGGGTGAAATACTTGCAGTTCAGTATTAAGGATCCAGCTCGTCATTTCTTTAATTATTCTGTTGAATTCGCAGGCTTGCTCTTGACGCCTGGCTCTGCATAGGCAGAGGTCTCCCAAAGCCCGGAGCAATGGCAGGGGATATGGGGCTTCTCATCCGCTCCGTCCCAAAAGTTAAAAAAAGACTTTTGGGACACTGCGGAGAGTTCTACCCACCCCTGCCGGCTCTATCTCCGTTTCCTCTTGGGAACGGAGTTTTTTCGAGCCGCCATCCGCTGTAACGGCGGCTCTGACAGGCAATGGCAGCTGACGATCCCAAAGGAACGTCTGGCGGCGGCCAGCAGCAAACCGGATAGATGATACATGATAGATAGATAGATAGATAGATAGATAGATAGATAGATAGATAGATTCATAGATGGCTGGCTGGCCTGCTGGCTCGTTGGCTGGCTAGATGGATGAATGATAGGTACATAAATAGATAGGTATGGATGATAGATAGATAGATGATAGATAGATGATAGATAGGTAGATAGATAAATAGATAGATAGATAAAGTTGATAGATATATAGATGGATCATCGATTGATTGATCGATAGATATAGATGATAGATAGATAGATAGATAGATAGATAGATAGATAGATAGATAGATATGATTGGATGGACTGATGGATGGATAGATCGATGAATGATAGGTACATAAATAGATAGGTATGGATGATACAATGATAGATGACAGATTATAGATAGATAGATGGAGAGAGAGAGAGAGACATACATAGATATGGATGGATGGATGGTTGGATAGATAGATAGATAGAAAAATCGAGTAGATAAAGATGATAGATAGATAGATAGATAGATAGATAGATAGATAGATCATCGACAGAGAGATAGATAGATAGATAGATAGATAGATAGATAGATAGAAAAATAGAGTAGATAAAGATGATAGATAGATAGATAGATCATCAATAGAGAGATAGATAGATAGATAGATAGATATATTCATAGATGGCTGGCTGGCCTGCTGGCTGGTTGGCTGGCTAGATGGATGAATGATAGGTACATAAATAGATAGGTATGGATGATAGATAGATAGATGATAGATAGATGATAGATAGGTAGATAGATAAATAGATAGATAGATAAAGTTGATAGATATATTGATGGATTATCGATCTATTGATCGATAGATATAGATGATAGATAGATAGATAGATAGATAGATAGATAGATAGATAGATATGATTGGATGGACTGATGGATGGATAGATCGATGAATGATAGGTACATAAATAGATAGGTATGGATGATACAATGATAGATGATAGATTATAGATAGATAGATGGAGAGAGAGAGAGAGACATATATAGATATGGATGGATGGATGGTTGGTTGGATAGATAGATAGATAGATAGAAAAATAGAGTAGATAAAGATGATAGATAGATAGATAGATAGGTCATCGATAGAGAGATAGATAGATAGATAGATAGATAGATAGATAGATAGATAGATAAATAGATATGGATGAATAGATATATAGATAGATTGATAGATAGATCGACAGATATAGATGATAGATAGATGATAGATGATAGATAGATAGATAGATTGATGTGGATGGATGGGCTGATGGATGGATAGATGGATGAATGATAGGTACATAAATAGATAGGTATGGATGATAGATAGATGATAGATAGATAGATAGATAGATAGATAGATAGATAGATATATTCATAGATGGCGGGCTGGCTGGCTGGCTGGCTAGATGGATGAATGATAGGTACATAAATAGATAGGTATGGATGATACAATGATAGATGATAGATAGATGATAGATAGAGAGAGAGAGAGATACATAGATATGGATGGATGGATGGATGGATAAATAGATATGGATGAATAGATAGATAGATAAATAGATAGATAGATAGATAAAGTTGATATATATATAGATGGATCATCGATCGATCGCTAGATATAGATGATAGATAGATAGATAGATAGATAGATAGATAGATAGATAGATATGATTGGATGGACTGATGGATGGATAGATCGATGAATGATAGGTACATAAATAGTTAGGTATGGATGATACAATGATAGATTATAGATTATAGATAGATAGATGGAGAGAGAGAAAGAGACATACATAGATATGGATGGATGGATGGTTGGATAGATAGATAGATAGATAGATAGATAGATAGATAGATAGAAAAATAGAGTAGATAAAGATGATAGATAGATAGATAGATCATCAATAGAGAGATAGATAGATAGATAGATAGATAGATAGATAGATAGATAGATAGATAGATAGATTCATAGATGGCTGGCTGGCCTGCTGGCTGGTTGGCTGGCTAGATGGATGAATGATAGGTACATAAATAGATAGGTATGGATGATAGATAGATAGATGATAGATAGATGATAGATAGGTAGATAGATAAATAGATAGATAGATAAAGTTGATAGATATATTGATGGATTATCGATCTATTGATCGATAGATATAGATGATAGATAGATAGATAGATAGATAGATAGATAGATAGATAGATAGATAGATATGATTGGATGGACTGATGGATGGATAGATCGATGAATGATAGGTACATAAATAGATAGGTATGGATGATACAATGATAGATGATAGATTATAGATAGATAGATGGAGAGAGAGAGAGAGACATACATAGATATGGATGGATGGATGGTTGGTTGGATAGATAGATAGATAGATAGAAAAATAGAGTAGATAAAGATGATAGATAGATAGATAGATAGGTCATCGATAGATAGATAGATAGATAGATAGATAGATAGATAGATAGATAGATAAATAGATATGGATGAATAGATATATAGATAGATTGATAGATAGATCGACAGATATAGATGATAGATAGATGATAGATGATAGATAGATAGATAGATTGATGTGGATGGATGGGCTGATGGATGGATAGATGGATGAATGATAGGTACATAAATAGATAGGTATGGATGATAGATAGATGATAGATAGATAGATAGATAGATATATTCATAGATGGCGGGCTGGCTGGCTGGCTGGCTAGATGGATGAATGATAGGTACATAAATAGATAGGTATGGATGATACAATGATAGATGATAGATAGATGATAGATAGAGAGAGAGAGAGAGATACATAGATATGGATGGATGGATGGATGGATGGATAAATAGATATGGATGAATAGATAGATAGATAGATAGATAGATAGATAGATAGATAGATATGATTGGATGGACTGATGGATGGATAGATCGATGAATGATAGGTACATAAATAGTTAGGTATGGATGATACAATGATAGATTATAGATTATAGATAGATAGATGGAGAGAGAGAGAAAGACATACATAGATATGGATGGATGGATGGTTGGATAGATAGATAGATAGAAAAATAGAGTAGATAAAGATGATAGATAGATAGATAGATAGATAGATAGATAGATAGATCATCGACAGAGAGATAGATAGATAGATAGATAGATAGATAGATAGATAGATATGATTGGATGGACTGATGGATGGATAGATCGATGAATGATAGGTACATAAATAGATAGGTATGGATGATACAATGATAGATTATAGATTATAGATAGATAGATGGAGAGAGAGAGAGACATACATAGATATGGATGGATGGATGGTTGGATAGATAGATAGATAGATAGAAAAATACAGTAGATAAAAATGATAGATAGATAGATAGATAGATATATTCATAGATGGCTGGCTGGCTGGCTGGCTGGCTAGATGGATGACTGATAGGTACATAAATAGATAGGTATGGATGATACAATGATAGATGATAGATAGATAGAGAGATAGAGAGAGAGATAGAGAGAGAGATACATAGATATGGATGGATGGATGGATAGATAGATAGATAGATAGAAAAATAGAGTAGATAAAGATGATAGATAGATAGATAGATAGATAGATAGATCATCAATAGAGAGATAGATAGATAGATAGATAGATAGATTCATAGATGGCTGGCTGGCCTGCTGGCTGGTTGGCTGGCTAGATGGATGAATGATAGGTACATAAATAGATAGGTATGGATGATAGATAGATAGATGATAGATAGATGATAGATAGGTAGATAGATAAATAGATAGATAGATAAAGTTGATAGATATATAGATGGATCATCGATTGATTGATCGATAGATATAGATGATAGATAGATAGATAGATAGATAGATAGATAGATAGATAGATAGATCGATAGATAGATAGATTGATAGATATGATTGGATGGACTGATGGATGGATAGATCGATGAATGATAGGTACATAAATAGATAGGTATGGATGATACAATGATAGATGACAGATTATAGATAGATAGATGGAGAGAGAGAGAGAGACATACATAGATATGGATGGATGGATGGTTGGATAGATAGATAGATAGAAAAATCGAGTAGATAAAGATGATAGATAGATAGATAGATAGATAGATAGATAGATAGATCATCGACAGAGAGATAGATAGATAGATAGATAGATAGATAGATAGAAAAATAGAGTAGATAAAGATGATAGATAGATAGATAGATCATCAATAGAGAGATAGATAGATAGATAGATAGATAGATAGATAGATAGATAGATAGATAGATAGATAGATAGATAGATAGATAGATAGATTCATAGATGGCTGGCTGGCCTGCTGGCTGGTTGGCTGGCTAGATGGATGAATGATAGGTACATAAATAGATAGGTATGGATGATAGATAGATAGATGATAGATAGATGATAGATAGGTAGATAGATAAATAGATAGATAGATAAAGTTGATAGATATATTGATGGATTATCGATCTATTGATCGATAGATATAGATGATAGATAGATAGATAGATAGATAGATAGATAGATAGATAGATAGATATGATTGGATGGACTGATGGATGGATAGATCGATGAATGATAGGTACATAAATAGATAGGTATGGATGATACAATGATAGATGATAGATTATAGATAGATAGATGGAGAGAGAGTGAGAGACATACATAGATATGGATGGATGGATGGTTGGTTGGATAGATAGATAGATAGATAGAAAAATAGAGTAGATAAAGATGATAGATAGATAGATAGATAGATAGGTCATCGATAGAGAGATAGATAGATAGATAGATAGATAGATAGATAGATAGATAGATAGATAAATAGATATGGATGAATAGATATATAGATAGATTGATAGATAGATCGACAGATATAGATGATAGATAGATGATAGATGATAGATAGATAGATAGATTGATGTGGATGGATGGGCTGATGGATGGATAGATGGATGAATGATAGGTACATAAATAGATAGGTATGGATGATAGATAGATGATAGATAGATAGATAGATAGATAGATAGATATATTCATAGATGGCGGGCTGGCTGGCTGGCTGGCTAGATGGATGAATGATAGGTACATAAATAGATAGGTATGGATGATACAATGATAGATGATAGATAGATGATAGATAGAGAGAGAGAGAGAGATACATAGATATGGATGG
>JAKOOJ010000019.1:12056749-12064249 GCA_022577455.1 Arizona elegans | reverse complement strand
ATGGATCATCGATATAGATGATAGATAGATAGATAGATAGATAGATAGATAGATAGATAGATAGATAGATATGGATGGATGGACTGATGGATGGATAAATGGATGAATGATAGGTACATAAATAGATAGGTATGGATGATACAATGATAGATGATAGATAGATGATAGGTAGATAGAGAGAGAGAGAGAGATACATAGATATGGATGGATGGTTGGATAGATAGATAGATAGATAGAAAAATAGAGTAGATAAAGATGATAGATAGATAGATAGATAGATAGATAGATAGATAGATAGATAGAGAATAGATGGATGGACGGATGGATGGATGGATGGATAAATAGATATATAGATAGATTGATAGATAGGTAGATAGATAGATAGATAGATGATAGATAGATAGATAGATAGATAGATAGATAGATAGATAGATAGAGATGATGGATATATAGATGGATCATCGATCGATCGATCGATAGATATAGATGATAGATGGATGATAGATGATAGATAGATAGATAGATAGATAGATAGATAGAGATGGATAGATGGACTGATGGATGGATAGATGGATGAATGATAGGTACATAAATAGATAGGTATGGATGATAGATAGATGATAGATAGATATGGTGGATGGATGGATGGATGGATAGATAGATGATAGATAGATAGATGGATGGATAGATAGATTATAAGATAGAAAGATAGACAGATAGACAGACAGATAGATAGATATGGACAGATAGATAGATAGAAAGAAAGATAGATCATAGATAGATAGATAGATCGATAGATAGATATAGATGATAGATAGATGATACATGATAGATAGATAGATTGATAGATAGATAGATAGATAGATAAAGATGAGAGATAGATAGATAATAGATGGATGGATGGATGGATAAATAGATATGGATGAATAGATAAATAGATAGATAGATAGATAGATAGATAGATAGATGATAGATAGATAGATAGATAGATATATTCATAGATGGCTGGCTGGCTGGCTGGCTAGATGGATGAATGATAGGTACATAAATAGATAGGTATGGATGATAGATAGATAGATAGATAGATGGATCATCGATAGATAGATAGATAGATAGATAGATAGATAGATAGATAATGGATGGATGGATGGATAAATAGATATGGATGAATAGATATATAGATTGATAGATTGATAGATAGATAGATAAAGATCATAGATATATAGATGGATCATCGATCGATCGATAGATATAGATGATAGATAGATAGATAGATAGATAGATAGATAGATAGATAGATAGATAGATAGATAGATATGATGGATGGATGGATGGATAGATAGATGATAAGATAGATAGATAGATAGATTGATTGATATATGATAGATAGATAGATATGGATGGATGAATGAATGGATAGATGGATGAATGAAAGGTACATAAATAGATAGGTATGGATGATAGATAGATGGATGGATGGATAGATAAATTGATATGGATGAATAGAAAGATAGATAGATAGATAGATAGATAGATAGATAGATAGATAGATACAGTAGATGAAGATGATAGATGGATCATCAATAGATAGATAGATACATAGATAGATATAGATGATAGATAGATGATAGATGACAGATAGATAGATAGATCGATGATAGATAGATAGATGATAAATGGATGGGTCGGTGGGTAGCTAGGTAGATAGATAGATAGATAGATAGATAGATAGATAGATAGGGATGGAGTGATGAATAGATAGATGATAGGTAGACTGAAAGATAGATAGATAGATAGATAGATAGATAGATAGATAGATAGATAGATAGATAGATAGATAGATAGATAGATAGATTCATAGATGGCTGGCTGGCTGGCTGGCTTGCTGGCTAATGGATGAATGATAGGTACATAAATAGATAGGTATGGATTATACAATGATAGATGATAGATAGATGATAGATAGATAGATAGATAGATAGATAGATAGATAGATAGAAAAATAGAAAAATAGAGTAGATAAAGATGATAGATAGATGGATCATCAAGAGAGAGAGAGAGAGAGAGAGAGAGAGAGAGAGATAAATAGATAGATAGATATAGATGATAGATAGATGATAGATGATAGATGATAGATAGATCGATAGATAGGTAGATAGATAGAGATGGATGGATGGACTGATGGATGGATAGATGGATGAATGATAGGTACATAAATAGATAGGTATGGATGATAGATAGATATAGATGATAGATAGATATATATGATAAATAGATGGATGGATGGATGGCTGGATGGATGGATAGATAGATAGATGACAGATGGATGGATTGATAGATAGATGATAAGATAGATAGATAGATTGATTGATTGGTTGATGATAGATATATGATAGATAGATTGATATGGATGGATAGATGGATGAATGAAAGGTACATAAATAGATAGGTATGGATGATAGATAGATAGATGATAGATGGATGAATGGATGGATAAATAGATATGGATGAATAGATAGATAGATAGATAGATAGATAGATGGATTTATGGATGGATGGATGGATGGATGGATGGATGGATGGATATATTCATAGATGGCTGGCTGGCTGGATGGCTGGCTAGATGGATGAATGATAGGTACATAAATAGATAGGTATGGATGATACAATGATAGATGATAGATAGATGATAGCTAGAGAGAGAGAGAGATACATAGATATGGATGGATGGATGGATGGATGGATAGATAGATAGAAAAATAGAGTAGATAAAGATGATAAAGATGATAGATAGATAGATAGATAGATAGATAGATAGATAGATAGATAGATCATTGATACAGAGATAGATAGATAGATAGATAGATAGATAGATAGATAGATAGATAGATAGATAATGGATGGATGGATAAATAGATATGGAAGAATAGATAGATAGATAGATAGATAGATAGATAGATAGATAAAGATGATAGATATATAGATGGATCATCGATATAGATGATAGATAGATAGATAGATAGATAGATAGATAGATAGATAGATAGATAGATAGATATGGATGGATGGACTGATGGATGGATAAATGGATGAATGATAGGTACATAAATAGATAGGTATGGATGATACAATGATAGATGATAGATAGATGATAGGTAGATAGAGAGAGAGAGAGAGATACATAGATATGGATGGATGGTTGGATAGATAGATAGATAGATAGAAAAATAGAGTAGATAAAGATGATAGATAGATAGATAGATAGATAGATAGATAGATAGATAGATAGATAGAGAATAGATGGATGGACGGATGGATGGATGGATGGATAAATAGATATATAGATAGATTGATAGATAGGTAGATAGATAGATAGATAGATGATAGATAGATAGATAGATAGATAGATAGATAGATAGATAGATAGATAGATAGATAGAGATGATGGATATATAGATGGATCATCGATCGATCGATCGATAGATATAGATGATAGATGGATGATAGATGATAGATAGATAGATAGATAGATAGATAGATAGAGATGGATAGATGGACTGATGGATGGATAGATGGATGAATGATAGGTACATAAATAGATAGGTATGGATGATAGATAGATGATAGATAGATATGGTGGATGGATGGATGGATGGATAGATAGATGATAGATAGATAGATGGATGGATAGATAGATTATAAGATAGAAAGATAGACAGATAGACAGACAGATAGATAGATATGGACAGATAGATAGATAGAAAGAAAGATAGATCATAGATAGATAGATAGATCGATAGATAGATATAGATGATAGATAGATGATACATGATAGATAGATAGATTGATAGATAGATAGATAGATAGATAAAGATGAGAGATAGATAGATAATAGATGGATGGATGGATGGATAAATAGATATGGATGAATAGATAAATAGATAGATAGATAGATAGATAGATAGATAGATGATAGATAGATAGATAGATAGATATATTCATAGATGGCTGGCTGGCTGGCTGGCTAGATGGATGAATGATAGGTACATAAATAGATAGGTATGGATGATAGATAGATAGATAGATAGATGGATCATCGATAGATAGATAGATAGATAGATAGATAGATAGATAGATAATGGATGGATGGATGGATAAATAGATATGGATGAATAGATATATAGATTGATAGATTGATAGATAGATAGATAAAGATCATAGATATATAGATGGATCATCGATCGATCGATAGATATAGATGATAGATAGATAGATAGATAGATAGATAGATAGATAGATAGATAGATATGATGGATGGATGGATGGATAGATAGATGATAAGATAGATAGATAGATAGATTGATTGATATATGATAGATAGATAGATATGGATGGATGAATGAATGGATAGATGGATGAATGAAAGGTACATAAATAGATAGGTATGGATGATAGATAGATGGATGGATGGATAGATAAATTGATATGGATGAATAGAAAGATAGATAGATAGATAGATAGATAGATAGATAGATAGATAGATAGATAGATACAGTAGATGAAGATGATAGATGGATCATCAATAGATAGATAGATACATAGATAGATATAGATGATAGATAGATGATAGATGACAGATAGATAGATAGATCGATGATAGATAGATAGATGATAAATGGATGGGTCGGTGGGTAGCTAGGTAGATAGATAGATAGATAGATAGATAGATAGATAGATAGATAGGGATGGAGTGATGAATAGATAGATGATAGGTAGACTGAAAGATAGATAGATAGATAGATAGATAGATAGATAGATAGATAGATAGATAGATAGATAGATAGATAGATAGATTCATAGATGGCTGGCTGGCTGGCTGGCTTGCTGGCTAATGGATGAATGATAGGTACATAAATAGATAGGTATGGATTATACAATGATAGATGATAGATAGATGATAGATAGATAGATAGATAGATAGATAGATAGATAGATAGAAAAATAGAAAAATAGAGTAGATAAAGATGATAGATAGATGGATCATCAAGAGAGAGAGAGAGAGAGAGAGAGAGAGAGAGATAAATAGATAGATAGATATAGATGATAGATAGATGATAGATGATAGATGATAGATAGATCGATAGATAGGTAGATAGATAGAGATGGATGGATGGACTGATGGATGGATAGATGGATGAATGATAGGTACATAAATAGATAGGTATGGATGATAGATAGATATAGATGATAGATAGATATATATGATAAATAGATGGATGGATGGATGGCTGGATGGATGGATAGATAGATAGATGACAGATGGATGGATTGATAGATAGATGATAAGATAGATAGATAGATTGATTGATTGGTTGATGATAGATATATGATAGATAGATTGATATGGATGGATAGATGGATGAATGAAAGGTACATAAATAGATAGGTATGGATGATAGATAGATAGATGATAGATGGATGAATGGATGGATAAATAGATATGGATGAATAGATAGATAGATAGATAGATAGATAGATGGATTTATGGATGGATGGATGGATGGATGGATGGATGGATGGATATATTCATAGATGGCTGGCTGGCTGGATGGCTGGCTAGATGGATGAATGATAGGTACATAAATAGATAGGTATGGATGATACAATGATAGATGATAGATAGATGATAGCTAGAGAGAGAGAGAGATACATAGATATGGATGGATGGATGGATGGATGGATAGATAGATAGAAAAATAGAGTAGATAAAGATGATAAAGATGATAGATAGATAGATAGATAGATAGATAGATAGATAGATAGATCATTGATACAGAGATAGATAGATAGATAGATAGATAGATAGATAGATAGATAGATAGATAGATAGATAGATAATGGATGGATGGATAAATAGATATGGAAGAATAGATAGATAGATAGATAGATAGATAGATAGATAGATAGATAAAGATGATAGATATATAGATGGATCATCGATATAGATGATAGATAGATAGATAGATAGATAGATAGATAGATAGATAGATAGATAGATAGATAGATATGGATGGATGGACTGATGGATGGATAAATGGATGAATGATAGGTACATAAATAGATAGGTATGGATGATACAATGATAGATGATAGATAGATGATAGGTAGATAGAGAGAGAGAGAGAGATACATAGATATGGATGGATGGTTGGATAGATAGATAGATAGATAGAAAAATAGAGTAGATAAAGATGATAGATAGATAGATAGATAGATAGATAGATAGATAGATAGATAGATAGATAGAGAATAGATGGATGGACGGATGGATGGATGGATGGATGGATAAATAGATATATAGATAGATTGATAGATAGGTAGATAGATAGAAAAATAGAGTAGATAAAGATGATAGATAGATAGATAGATAGATAGATAGATAGATAGATAGATAGATAGATAGATACAGTAGATGAAGATGATAGGTGGATCATCAATAGATAGATAGATAGATATAGATGATAGATAGATGATAGATGACAGATAGATAGATAGATCGATGATAGATAGATAGATAGATAGATAGATAAGATAGATAGATAGATAATGGATGGATGGATGGATTGATAAATAGATATGGATGAATAGATATATAGATATATAGATAGATAGCTAGATAAAGATCATAGATATATAGATGGATCATCGATCGATAGATAGATATAGATGATAGATGATAGATAGATAGATAGATAGATAGATAGATAGAGATGGATGGATGGACTGATGGATGTAGAGATGGATGAATGATAGGTACATAAATAGATAGGTATGGATGATGGATGATAGATGATAGATAGATAGATAGATAGATAGATAGATAGATAGATAGATGATAGATGGATGGATGGATAGATAGATGATAAGATAGATAGATAGATAGATATATAGATAGATAGATAGAGAATAGATGGATGGACGGATGGATGGATGGATGGATAAATAGATATATAGATAGATTGATAGATAGATAGATAGATAGATAGATAGATAGATAGATAGATAGAGATGATGGATATATAGATGGATCATCGATCGATCGATCGATAGATATAGATGATAGATGGATGATAGATGATAGATAGATAGATAGATAGATAAATAGATAGATAGATAGATAGATAGATGATAGATAGATAGATAGATATATTCATAGATGGCTGGCTGGCTGGCTGGCTAGATGGATGAATGATAGGTACATAAATAGATAGGTATGGATGATAGATAGATAGATAGATAGATAGATAGATAGATAGATAGATAGATAGATAGATAGATGGATCATCGATAGATAGATAGATAGATAGATAGATAGATAGATAGATAGATAGATAATGGATGGATGGATGGATAAATAGATATGGATGAATAGATATATAGATTGATAGATTGATAGATAGATAGATAAAGATCATAGATATATAGATGGATCATCGATCG